>CM067268.1:14775000-14808706 GCA_033220335.2 Troides aeacus | reverse complement strand
TTTTCTCGTTCCTTTCTCTCACACTTCTATCTTTCATACCCTTCTTATCTTTCTTCCTGTTTTGCTCTCCACCTCGTTTCTTTCGCTCTCCATCCCATTTCCTTCTTTCATACCTCTCGCAAGATGTGTAAGGATTTCAGTCGCCGCGTCGATTCTTCTGCAGCTTTGCATTCCAATTTTTTTTTTTTTTTTTTTTTCTGCTGTGAAGAAAGTCATTTCCTTTTTTTTTTTTTTTTTTTTTTTTTTTTTTTTTTGCGTGTTTTCTTTACCATTTTATTTATTACATCTTACTTATTTATCAATTTTTATACATTTTCCTAATTTAAATATTTTTACATTGAGTTTGTTTTTAGTGTCTTTTGAACTACTGCTTTGCAGTAGTCCAAGAGGTTAGGTTAGGTTAGGTTAGGTTAGGTTAGGTTAGGTTAGGTTAGGTTAGGTTAGGTTAGGTTAGGTTAGGTTAGGTTAGGTTAGGTTAGGTTAGGTTAGGTTAGGTTAGGTTAGGTTAGGTTAGGTTAGGTTAGGTTAGGTTAGGTTAGGTTAGGTTAGGTTAGGTTAGGTTAGGTTAGGTTAGGTTAGGTTAGGTTAGGTTAGGTTAGGTTAGGTTAGGTTAGGTTAGGTTAGGTTAGGTTAGGTTAGGTTAGGTTAGGTTAGGTTAGGTTAGGTTAGGTTAGGTTAGGTTAGGTTAGGTTAGGTTAGGTTAGGTTAGGTTAGGTTAGGTTAGGTTAGGTTAGGTTAGGTTAGGTTAGGTTAGGTTAGGTTAGGTTAGGTTAGGTTAGGTTAGGTTAGGTTAGGTTAGGTTAGGTTAGGTTAGGTTAGGTTAGGTTAGGTTAGGTTAGGTTAGGTTAGGTTAGGTTAGGTTAGGTTAGGTTAGGTTAGGTTAGGTTAGGTTAGGTTAGGTTAGGTTAGGTTAGGTTAGGTTAGGTTAGGTTAGGTTAGGTTAGGTTAGGTTAGGTTAGGTTAGGTTAGGTTAGGTTAGGTTAGGTTAGGTTAGGTTAGGTTAGGTTAGGTTAGGTTAGGTTAGGTTAGGTTAGGTTAGGTTAGGTTAGGTTAGGTTAGGTTAGGTTAGGTTAGGTTAGGTTAGGTTAGGTTAGGTTAGGTTAGGTTAGGTTAGGTTAGGTTAGGTTAGGTTAGGTTAGGTTAGGTTAGGTTAGGTTAGGTTAGGTTAGGTTAGGTTAGGTTAGGTTAGGTTAGGTTAGGTTAGGTTAGGTTAGGTTAGGTTAGGTTAGGTTAGGTTAGGTTAGGTTAGGTTAGGTTAGGTTAGGTTAGGTTAGGTTAGGTTAGGTTAGGTTAGGTTAGGTTAGGTTAGGTTAGGTTAGGTTAGGTTAGGTTAGGTTAGGTTAGGTTAGGTTAGGTTAGGTTAGGTTAGGTTAGGTTAGGTTAGGTTAGGTTAGGTTAGGTTAGGTTAGGTTAGGTTAGGTTAGGTTAGGTTAGGTTAGGTTAGGTTAGGTTAGGTTAGGTTAGGTTAGGTTAGGTTAGGTTAGGTTAGGTTAGGTTAGGTTAGGTTAGGTTAGGTTAGGTTAGGTTAGGTTAGGTTAGGTTAGGTTAGGTTAGGTTAGGTTAGGTTAGGTTAGGTTAGGTTAGGTTAGGTTAGGTTAGTTAGGTTAGGTTAGGTTAGGTTAGGTTAGGTTAGGTTAGGTTAGGTTAGGTTAGGTTAGGTTAGGTTAGGTTAGGTTAGGTTAGGTTAGGTTAGGTTAGGTTAGGTTAGGTTAGGTTAGGTTAGGTTAGGTTAGGTTAGGTTAGGTTAGGTTAGGTTAGGTTAGGTTAGGTTAGGTTAGGTTAGGTTAGGTTAGGTTAGGTTAGGTTAGGTTAGGTTAGGTTAGGTTAGGTTAGGTTAGGTTAGGTTAGGTTAGGTTAGGTTAGGTTAGGTTAGGTTAGGTTAGGTTAGGTTAGGTTAGGTTAGGTTAGGTTAGGTTAGGTTAGGTTAGGTTAGGTTAGGTTAGGTTAGGTTAGGTTAGGTTAGGTTAGGTTAGGTTAGGTTAGGTTAGGTTAGGTTAGGTTAGGTTAGGTTAGGTTAGGTTAGGTTAGGTTAGGTTAGGTTAGGTTAGGTTAGGTTAGGTTAGGTTAGGTTAGGTTAGGTTAGGTTAGGTTAGGTTAGGTTAGGTTAGGTTAGGTTAGGTTAGGTTAGGTTAGGTTAGGTTAGGTTAGGTTAGGTTAGGTTAGGTTAGGTTAGGTTAGGTTAGGTTAGGTTAGGTTAGGTTAGGTTAGGTTAGGTTAGGTTAGGTTAGGTTAGGTTAGGTTAGGTTAGGTTAGGTTAGGTTAGGTTAGGTTAGGTTAGGTTAGGTTAGGTTAGGTTAGGTTAGGTTAGGTTAGGTTAGGTTAGGTTAGGTTAGGTTAGGTTAGGTTAGGTTAGGTTAGGTTAGGTTAGGTTAGGTTAGGTTAGGTTAGGTTAGGTTAGGTTAGGTTAGGTTAGGTTAGGTTAGGTTAGGTTAGGTTAGGTTAGGTTAGGTTAGGTTAGGTTAGGTTAGGTTAGGTTAGGTTAGGTTAGGTTAGGTTAGGTTAGGTTAGGTTAGGTTAGGTTAGGTTAGGTTAGGTTAGGTTAGGTTAGGTTAGGTTAGGTTAGGTTAGGTTAGGTTAGGTTAGGTTAGGTTAGGTTAGGTTAGGTTAGGTTAGGTTAGGTTAGGTTAGGTTAGGTTAGGTTAGGTTAGGTTAGGTTAGGTTAGGTTAGGTTAGGTTAGGTTAGGTTAGGTTAGGTTAGGTTAGGTTAGGTTAGGTTAGGTTAGGTTAGGTTAGGTTAGGTTAGGTTAGGTTAGGTTAGGTTAGGTTAGGTTAGGTTAGGTTAGGTTAGGTTAGGTTAGGTTAGGTTAGGTTAGGTTAGGTTAGGTTAGGTTAGGTTAGGTTAGGTTAGGTTAGGTTAGGTTAGGTTAGGTTAGGTTAGGTTAGGTTAGGTTAGGTTAGGTTAGGTTAGGTTAGGTTAGGTTAGGTTAGGTTAGGTTAGGTTAGGTTAGGTTAGGTTAGGTTAGGTTAGGTTAGGTTAGGTTAGGTTAGGTTAGGTTAGGTTAGGTTAGGTTAGGTTAGGTTAGGTTAGGTTAGGTTAGGTTAGGTTAGGTTAGGTTAGGTTAGGTTAGGTTAGGTTAGGTTAGGTTAGGTTAGGTTAGGTTAGGTTAGGTTAGGTTAGGTTAGGTTAGGTTAGGTTAGGTTAGGTTAGGTTAGGTTAGGTTAGGTTAGGTTAGGTTAGGTTAGGTTAGGTTAGGTTAGGTTAGGTTAGGTTAGGTTAGGTTAGGTTAGGTTAGGTTAGGTTAGGTTAGGTTAGGTTAGGTTAGGTTAGGTTAGGTTAGGTTAGGTTAGGTTAGGTTAGGTTAGGTTAGGTTAGGTTAGGTTAGGTTAGGTTAGGTTAGGTTAGGTTAGGTTAGGTTAGGTTAGGTTAGGTTAGGTTAGGTTAGGTTAGGTTAGGTTAGGTTAGGTTAGGTTAGGTTAGGTTAGGTTAGGTTAGGTTAGGTTAGGTTAGGTTAGGTTAGGTTAGGTTAGGTTAGGTTAGGTTAGGTTAGGTTAGGTTAGGTTAGGTTAGGTTAGGTTAGGTTAGGTTAGGTTAGGTTAGGTTAGGTTAGGTTAGGTTAGGTTAGGTTAGGTTAGGTTAGGTTAGGTTAGGTTAGGTTAGGTTAGGTTAGGTTAGGTTAGGTTAGGTTAGGTTAGGTTAGGTTAGGTTAGGTTAGGTTAGGTTAGGTTAGGTTAGGTTAGGTTAGGTTAGGTTAGGTTAGGTTAGGTTAGGTTAGGTTAGGTTAGGTTAGGTTAGGTTAGGTTAGGTTAGGTTAGGTTAGGTTAGGTTAGGTTAGGTTAGGTTAGGTTAGGTTAGGTTAGGTTAGGTTAGGTTAGGTTAGGTTAGGTTAGGTTAGGTTAGGTTAGGTTAGGTTAGGTTAGGTTAGGTTAGGTTAGGTTAGGTTAGGTTAGGTTAGGTTAGGTTAGGTTAGGTTAGGTTAGGTTAGGTTAGGTTAGGTTAGGTTAGGTTAGGTTAGGTTAGGTTAGGTTAGGTTAGGTTAGGTTAGGTTAGGTTAGGTTAGGTTAGGTTAGGTTAGGTTAGGTTAGGTTAGGTTAGGTTAGGTTAGGTTAGGTTAGGTTAGGTTAGGTTAGGTTAGGTTAGGTTAGGTTAGGTTAGGTTAGGTTAGGTTAGGTTAGGTTAGGTTAGGTTAGGTTAGGTTAGGTTAGGTTAGGTTAGGTTAGGTTAGGTTAGGTTAGGTTAGGTTAGGTTAGGTTAGGTTAGGTTAGGTTAGGTTAGGTTAGGTTAGGTTAGGTTAGGTTAGGTTAGGTTAGGTTAGGTTAGGTTAGGTTAGGTTAGGTTAGGTTAGGTTAGGTTAGGTTAGGTTAGGTTAGGTTAGGTTAGGTTAGGTTAGGTTAGGTTAGGTTAGGTTAGGTTAGGTTAGGTTAGGTTAGGTTAGGTTAGGTTAGGTTAGGTTAGGTTAGGTTAGGTTAGGTTAGGTTAGGTTAGGTTAGGTTAGGTTAGGTTAGGTTAGGTTAGGTTAGGTTAGGTTAGGTTAGGTTAGGTTAGGTTAGGTTAGGTTAGGTTAGGTTAGGTTAGGTTAGGTTAGGTTAGGTTAGGTTAGGTTAGGTTAGGTTAGGTTAGGTTAGGTTAGGTTAGGTTAGGTTAGGTTAGGTTAGGTTAGGTTAGGTTAGGTTAGGTTAGGTTAGGTTAGGTTAGGTTAGGTTAGGTTAGGTTAGGTTAGGTTAGGTTAGGTTAGGTTAGGTTAGGTTAGGTTAGGTTAGGTTAGGTTAGGTTAGGTTAGGTTAGGTTAGGTTAGGTTAGGTTAGGTTAGGTTAGGTTAGGTTAGGTTAGGTTAGGTTAGGTTAGGTTAGGTTAGGTTAGGTTAGGTTAGGTTAGGTTAGGTTAGGTTAGGTTAGGTTAGGTTAGGTTAGGTTAGGTTAGGTTAGGTTAGGTTAGGTTAGGTTAGGTTAGGTTAGGTTAGGTTAGGTTAGGTTAGGTTAGGTTAGGTTAGGTTAGGTTAGGTTAGGTTAGGTTAGGTTAGGTTAGGTTAGGTTAGGTTAGGTTAGGTTAGGTTAGGTTAGGTTAGGTTAGGTTAGGTTAGGTTAGGTTAGGTTAGGTTAGGTTAGGTTAGGTTAGGTTAGGTTAGGTTAGGTTAGGTTAGGTTAGGTTAGGTTAGGTTAGGTTAGGTTAGGTTAGGTTAGGTTAGGTTAGGTTAGGTTAGGTTAGGTTAGGTTAGGTTAGGTTAGGTTAGGTTAGGTTAGGTTAGGTTAGGTTAGGTTAGGTTAGGTTAGGTTAGGTTAGGTTAGGTTAGGTTAGGTTAGGTTAGGTTAGGTTAGGTTAGGTTAGGTTAGGTTAGGTTAGGTTAGGTTAGGTTAGGTTAGGTTAGGTTAGGTTAGGTTAGGTTAGGTTAGGTTAGGTTAGGTTAGGTTAGGTTAGGTTAGGTTAGGTTAGGTTAGGTTAGGTTAGGTTAGGTTAGGTTAGGTTAGGTTAGGTTAGGTTAGGTTAGGTTAGGTTAGGTTAGGTTAGGTTAGGTTAGGTTAGGTTAGGTTAGGTTAGGTTAGGTTAGGTTAGGTTAGGTTAGGTTAGGTTAGGTTAGGTTAGGTTAGGTTAGGTTAGGTTAGGTTAGGTTAGGTTAGGTTAGGTTAGGTTAGGTTAGGTTAGGTTAGGTTAGGTTAGGTTAGGTTAGGTTAGGTTAGGTTAGGTTAGGTTAGGTTAGGTTAGGTTAGGTTAGGTTAGGTTAGGTTAGGTTAGGTTAGGTTAGGTTAGGTTAGGTTAGGTTAGGTTAGGTTAGGTTAGGTTAGGTTAGGTTAGGTTAGGTTAGGTTAGGTTAGGTTAGGTTAGGTTAGGTTAGGTTAGGTCTAGGTTAGGTTAGGTTAGGTTAGGTTAGGTTAGGTTAGGTTAGGTTAGGTTAGGTTAGGTTAGGTTAGGTTAGGTTAGGTTAGGTTAGGTTAGGTTAGGTTAGGTTAGGTTAGGTTAGGTTAGGTTAGGTTAGGTTAGGTTAGGTTAGGTTAGGTTAGGTTAGGTTAGGTTAGGTTAGGTTAGGTTAGGTTAGGTTAGGTTAGGTTAGGTTAGGTTAGGTTAGGTTAGGTTAGGTTAGGTTAGGTTAGGTTAGGTTAGGTTAGGTTAGGTTAGGTTAGGTTAGGTTAGGTTAGGTTAGGTTAGGTTAGGTTAGGTTAGGTTAGGTTAGGTTAGGTTAGGTTAGGTTAGGTTAGGTTAGGTTAGGTTAGGTTAGGTTAGGTTAGGTTAGGTTAGGTTAGGTTAGGTTAGGTTAGGTTAGGTTAGGTTAGGTTAGGTTAGGTTAGGTTAGGTTAGGTTAGGTTAGGTTAGGTTAGGTTAGGTTAGGTTAGGTTAGGTTAGGTTAGGTTAGGTTAGGTTAGGTTAGGTTAGGTTAGGTTAGGTTAGGTTAGGTTAGGTTAGGTTAGGTTAGGTTAGGTTAGGTTAGGTTAGGTTAGGTTAGGTTAGGTTAGGTTAGGTTAGGTTAGGTTAGGTTAGGTTAGGTTAGGTTAGGTTAGGTTAGGTTAGGTTAGGTTAGGTTAGGTTAGGTTAGGTTAGGTTAGGTTAGGTTAGGTTAGGTTAGGTTAGGTTAGGTTAGGTTAGGTTAGGTTAGGTTAGGTTAGGTTAGGTTAGGTTAGGTTAGGTTAGGTTAGGTTAGGTTAGGTTAGGTTAGGTTAGGTTAGGTTAGGTTAGGTTAGGTTAGGTTAGGTTAGGTTAGGTTAGGTTAGGTTAGGTTAGGTTAGGTTAGGTTAGGTTAGGTTAGGTTAGGTTAGGTTAGGTTAGGTTAGGTTAGGTTAGGTTAGGTTAGGTTAGGTTAGGTTAGGTTAGGTTAGGTTAGGTTAGGTTAGGTTAGGTTAGGTTAGGTTAGGTTAGGTTAGGTTAGGTTAGGTTAGGTTAGGTTAGGTTAGGTTAGGTTAGGTTAGGTTAGGTTAGGTTAGGTTAGGTTAGGTTAGGTTAGGTTAGGTTAGGTTAGGTTAGGTTAGGTTAGGTTAGGTTAGGTTAGGTTAGGTTAGGTTAGGTTAGGTTAGGTTAGGTTAGGTTAGGTTAGGTTAGGTTAGGTTAGGTTAGGTTAGGTTAGGTTAGGTTAGGTTAGGTTAGGTTAGGTTAGGTTAGGTTAGGTTAGGTTAGGTTAGGTTAGGTTAGGTTAGGTTAGGTTAGGTTAGGTTAGGTTAGGTTAGGTTAGGTTAGGTTAGGTTAGGTTAGGTTAGGTTAGGTTAGGTTAGGTTAGGTTAGGTTAGGTTAGGTTAGGTTAGGTTAGGTTAGGTTAGGTTAGGTTAGGTTAGGTTAGGTTAGGTTAGGTTAGGTTAGGTTAGGTTAGGTTAGGTTAGGTTAGGTTAGGTTAGGTTAGGTTAGGTTAGGTTAGGTTAGGTTAGGTTAGGTTAGGTTAGGTTAGGTTAGGTTAGGTTAGGTTAGGTTAGGTTAGGTTAGGTTAGGTTAGGTTAGGTTAGGTTAGGTTAGGTTAGGTTAGGTTAGGTTAGGTTAGGTTAGGTTAGGTTAGGTTAGGTTAGGTTAGGTTAGGTTAGGTTAGGTTAGGTTAGGTTAGGTTAGGTTAGGTTAGGTTAGGTTAGGTTAGGTTAGGTTAGGTTAGGTTAGGTTAGGTTAGGTTAGGTTAGGTTAGGTTAGGTTAGGTTAGGTTAGGTTAGGTTAGGTTAGGTTAGGTTAGGTTAGGTTAGGTTAGGTTAGGTTAGGTTAGGTTAGGTTAGGTTAGGTTAGGTTAGGTTAGGTTAGGTTAGGTTAGGTTAGGTTAGGTTAGGTTAGGTTAGGTTAGGTTAGGTTAGGTTAGGTTAGGTTAGGTTAGGTTAGGTTAGGTTAGGTTAGGTTAGGTTAGGTTAGGTTAGGTTAGGTTAGGTTAGGTTAGGTTAGGTTAGGTTAGGTTAGGTTAGGTTAGGTTAGGTTAGGTTAGGTTAGGTTAGGTTAGGTTAGGTTAGGTTAGGTTAGGTTAGGTTAGGTTAGGTTAGGTTAGGTTAGGTTAGGTTAGGTTAGGTTAGGTTAGGTTAGGTTAGGTTAGGTTAGGTTAGGTTAGGTTAGGTTAGGTTAGGTTAGGTTAGGTTAGGTTAGGTTAGGTTAGGTTAGGTTAGGTTAGGTTAGGTTAGGTTAGGTTAGGTTAGGTTAGGTTAGGTTAGGTTAGGTTAGGTTAGGTTAGGTTAGGTTAGGTTAGGTTAGGTTAGGTTAGGTTAGGTTAGGTTAGGTTAGGTTAGGTTAGGTTAGGTTAGGTTAGGTTAGGTTAGGTTAGGTTAGGTTAGGTTAGGTTAGGTTAGGTTAGGTTAGGTTAGGTTAGGTTAGGTTAGGTTAGGTTAGGTTAGGTTAGGTTAGGTTAGGTTAGGTTAGGTTAGGTTAGGTTAGGTTAGGTTAGGTTAGGTTAGGTTAGGTTAGGTTAGGTTAGGTTAGGTTAGGTTAGGTTAGGTTAGGTTAGGTTAGGTTAGGTTAGGTTAGGTTAGGTTAGGTTAGGTTAGGTTAGGTTAGGTTAGGTTAGGTTAGGTTAGGTTAGGTTAGGTTAGGTTAGGTTAGGTTAGGTTAGGTTAGGTTAGGTTAGGTTAGGTTAGGTTAGGTTAGGTTAGGTTAGGTTAGGTTAGGTTAGGTTAGGTTAGGTTAGGTTAGGTTAGGTTAGGTTAGGTTAGGTTAGGTTAGGTTAGGTTAGGTTAGGTTAGGTTAGGTTAGGTTAGGTTAGGTTAGGTTAGGTTAGGTTAGGTTAGGTTAGGTTAGGTTAGGTTAGGTTAGGTTAGGTTAGGTTAGGTTAGGTTAGGTTAGGTTAGGTTAGGTTAGGTTAGGTTAGGTTAGGTTAGGTTAGGTTAGGTTAGGTTAGGTTAGGTTAGGTTAGGTTAGGTTAGGTTAGGTTAGGTTAGGTTAGGTTAGGTTAGGTTAGGTTAGGTTAGGTTAGGTTAGGTTAGGTTAGGTTAGGTTAGGTTAGGTTAGGTTAGGTTAGGTTAGGTTAGGTTAGGTTAGGTTAGGTTAGGTTAGGTTAGGTTAGGTTAGGTTAGGTTAGGTTAGGTTAGGTTAGGTTAGGTTAGGTTAGGTTAGGTTAGGTTAGGTTAGGTTAGGTTAGGTTAGGTTAGGTTAGGTTAGGTTAGGTTAGGTTAGGTTAGGTTAGGTTAGGTTAGGTTAGGTTAGGTTAGGTTAGGTTAGGTTAGGTTAGGTTAGGTTAGGTTAGGTTAGGTTAGGTTAGGTTAGGTTAGGTTAGGTTAGGTTAGGTTAGGTTAGGTTAGGTTAGGTTAGGTTAGGTTAGGTTAGGTTAGGTTAGGTTAGGTTAGGTTAGGTTAGGTTAGGTTAGGTTAGGTTAGGTTAGGTTAGGTTAGGTTAGGTTAGGTTAGGTTAGGTTAGGTTAGGTTAGGTTAGGTTAGGTTAGGTTAGGTTAGGTTAGGTTAGGTTAGGTTAGGTTAGGTTAGGTTAGGTTAGGTTAGGTTAGGTTAGGTTAGGTTAGGTTAGGTTAGGTTAGGTTAGGTTAGGTTAGGTTAGGTTAGGTTAGGTTAGGTTAGGTTAGGTTAGGTTAGGTTAGGTTAGGTTAGGTTAGGTTAGGTTAGGTTAGGTTAGGTTAGGTTAGGTTAGGTTAGGTTAGGTTAGGTTAGGTTAGGTTAGGTTAGGTTAGGTTAGGTTAGGTTAGGTTAGGTTAGGTTAGGTTAGGTTAGGTTAGGTTAGGTTAGGTTAGGTTAGGTTAGGTTAGGTTAGGTTAGGTTAGGTTAGGTTAGGTTAGGTTAGGTTAGGTTAGGTTAGGTTAGGTTAGGTTAGGTTAGGTTAGGTTAGGTTAGGTTAGGTTAGGTTAGGTTAGGTTAGGTTAGGTTAGGTTAGGTTAGGTTAGGTTAGGTTAGGTTAGGTTAGGTTAGGTTAGGTTAGGTTAGGTTAGGTTAGGTTAGGTTAGGTTAGGTTAGGTTAGGTTAGGTTAGGTTAGGTTAGGTTAGGTTAGGTTAGGTTAGGTTAGGTTAGGTTAGGTTAGGTTAGGTTAGGTTAGGTTAGGTTAGGTTAGGTTAGGTTAGGTTAGGTTAGGTTAGGTTAGGTTAGGTTAGGTTAGGTTAGGTTAGGTTAGGTTAGGTTAGGTTAGGTTAGGTTAGGTTAGGTTAGGTTAGGTTAGGTTAGGTTAGGTTAGGTTAGGTTAGGTTAGGTTAGGTTAGGTTAGGTTAGGTTAGGTTAGGTTAGGTTAGGTTAGGTTAGGTTAGGTTAGGTTAGGTTAGGTTAGGTTAGGTTAGGTTAGGTTAGGTTAGGTTAGGTTAGGTTAGGTTAGGTTAGGTTAGGTTAGGTTAGGTTAGGTTAGGTTAGGTTAGGTTAGGTTAGGTTAGGTTAGGTTAGGTTAGGTTAGGTTAGGTTAGGTTAGGTTAGGTTAGGTTAGGTTAGGTTAGGTTAGGTTAGGTTAGGTTAGGTTAGGTTAGGTTAGGTTAGGTTAGGTTAGGTTAGGTTAGGTTAGGTTAGGTTAGGTTAGGTTAGGTTAGGTTAGGTTAGGTTAGGTTAGGTTAGGTTAGGTTAGGTTAGGTTAGGTTAGGTTAGGTTAGGTTAGGTTAGGTTAGGTTAGGTTAGGTTAGGTTAGGTTAGGTTAGGTTAGGTTAGGTTAGGTTAGGTTAGGTTAGGTTAGGTTAGGTTAGGTTAGGTTAGGTTAGGTTAGGTTAGGTTAGGTTAGGTTAGGTTAGGTTAGGTTAGGTTAGGTTAGGTTAGGTTAGGTTAGGTTAGGTTAGGTTAGGTTAGGTTAGGTTAGGTTAGGTTAGGTTAGGTTAGGTTAGGTTAGGTTAGGTTAGGTTAGGTTAGGTTAGGTTAGGTTAGGTTAGGTTAGGTTAGGTTAGGTTAGGTTAGGTTAGGTTAGGTTAGGTTAGGTTAGGTTAGGTTAGGTTAGGTTAGGTTAGGTTAGGTTAGGTTAGGTTAGGTTAGGTTAGGTTAGGTTAGGTTAGGTTAGGTTAGGTTAGGTTAGGTTAGGTTAGGTTAGGTTAGGTTAGGTTAGGTTAGGTTAGGTTAGGTTAGGTTAGGTTAGGTTAGGTTAGGTTAGGTTAGGTTAGGTTAGGTTAGGTTAGGTTAGGTTAGGTTAGGTTAGGTTAGGTTAGGTTAGGTTAGGTTAGGTTAGGTTAGGTTAGGTTAGGTTAGGTTAGGTTAGGTTAGGTTAGGTTAGGTTAGGTTAGGTTAGGTTAGGTTAGGTTAGGTTAGGTTAGGTTAGGTTAGGTTAGGTTAGGTTAGGTTAGGTTAGGTTAGGTTAGGTTAGGTTAGGTTAGGTTAGGTTAGGTTAGGTTAGGTTAGGTTAGGTTAGGTTAGGTTAGGTTAGGTTAGGTTAGGTTAGGTTAGGTTAGGTTAGGTTAGGTTAGGTTAGGTTAGGTTAGGTTAGGTTAGGTTAGGTTAGGTTAGGTTAGGTTAGGTTAGGTTAGGTTAGGTTAGGTTAGGTTAGGTTAGGTTAGGTTAGGTTAGGTTAGGTTAGGTTAGGTTAGGTTAGGTTAGGTTAGGTTAGGTTAGGTTAGGTTAGGTTAGGTTAGGTTAGGTTAGGTTAGGTTAGGTTAGGTTAGGTTAGGTTAGGTTAGGTTAGGTTAGGTTAGGTTAGGTTAGGTTAGGTTAGGTTAGGTTAGGTTAGGTTAGGTTAGGTTAGGTTAGGTTAGGTTAGGTTAGGTTAGGTTAGGTTAGGTTAGGTTAGGTTAGGTTAGGTTAGGTTAGGTTAGGTTAGGTTAGGTTAGGTTAGGTTAGGTTAGGTTAGGTTAGGTTAGGTTAGGTTAGGTTAGGTTAGGTTAGGTTAGGTTAGGTTAGGTTAGGTTAGGTTAGGTTAGGTTAGGTTAGGTTAGGTTAGGTTAGGTTAGGTTAGGTTAGGTTAGGTTAGGTTAGGTTAGGTTAGGTTAGGTTAGGTTAGGTTAGGTTAGGTTAGGTTAGGTTAGGTTAGGTTAGGTTAGGTTAGGTTAGGTTAGGTTAGGTTAGGTTAGGTTAGGTTAGGTTAGGTTAGGTTAGGTTAGGTTAGGTTAGGTTAGGTTAGGTTAGGTTAGGTTAGGTTAGGTTAGGTTAGGTTAGGTTAGGTTAGGTTAGGTTAGGTTAGGTTAGGTTAGGTTAGGTTAGGTTAGGTTAGGTTAGGTTAGGTTAGGTTAGGTTAGGTTAGGTTAGGTTAGGTTAGGTTAGGTTAGGTTAGGTTAGGTTAGGTTAGGTTAGGTTAGGTTAGGTTAGGTTAGGTTAGGTTAGGTTAGGTTAGGTTAGGTTAGGTTAGGTTAGGTTAGGTTAGGTTAGGTTAGGTTAGGTTAGGTTAGGTTAGGTTAGGTTAGGTTAGGTTAGGTTAGGTTAGGTTAGGTTAGGTTAGGTTAGGTTAGGTTAGGTTAGGTTAGGTTAGGTTAGGTTAGGTTAGGTTAGGTTAGGTTAGGTTAGGTTAGGTTAGGTTAGGTTAGGTTAGGTTAGGTTAGGTTAGGTTAGGTTAGGTTAGGTTAGGTTAGGTTAGGTTAGGTTAGGTTAGGTTAGGTTAGGTTAGGTTAGGTTAGGTTAGGTTAGGTTAGGTTAGGTTAGGTTAGGTTAGGTTAGGTTAGGTTAGGTTAGGTTAGGTTAGGTTAGGTTAGGTTAGGTTAGGTTAGGTTAGGTTAGGTTAGGTTAGGTTAGGTTAGGTTAGGTTAGGTTAGGTTAGGTTAGGTTAGGTTAGGTTAGGTTAGGTTAGGTTAGGTTAGGTTAGGTTAGGTTAGGTTAGGTTAGGTTAGGTTAGGTTAGGTTAGGTTAGGTTAGGTTAGGTTAGGTTAGGTTAGGTTAGGTTAGGTTAGGTTAGGTTAGGTTAGGTTAGGTTAGGTTAGGTTAGGTTAGGTTAGGTTAGGTTAGGTTAGGTTAGGTTAGGTTAGGTTAGGTTAGGTTAGGTTAGGTTAGGTTAGGTTAGGTTAGGTTAGGTTAGGTTAGGTTAGGTTAGGTTAGGTTAGGTTAGGTTAGGTTAGGTTAGGTTAGGTTAGGTTAGGTTAGGTTAGGTTAGGTTAGGTTAGGTTAGGTTAGGTTAGGTTAGGTTAGGTTAGGTTAGGTTAGGTTAGGTTAGGATAGGTTAGGTTAGGTTAGGTTAGGTTAGGTTAGGTTAGGTTAGGTTAGGTTAGGTTAGGTTAGGTTAGGTTAGGTTAGGTTAGGTTAGGTTAGGTTAGGTTAGGTTAGGTTAGGTTAGGTTAGGTTAGGTTAGGTTAGGTTAGGTTAGGTTAGGTTAGGTTAGGTTAGGTTAGGTTAGGTTAGGTTAGGTTAGGTTAGGTTAGGTTAGGTTAGGTTAGGTTAGGTTAGGTTAGGTTAGGTTAGGTTAGGTTAGGTTAGGTTAGGTTAGGTTAGGTTAGGTTAGGTTAGGTTAGGTTAGGTTAAGTTAAGTTAGTTAAGTTAAGTTAAGTTAAGTTAAGTTAAGTTAAGTTAAGTTAGTTAAGTTAAGTTAAGTTACGTTAAGTTACGTTAAGTTAAGTTAAGTTAAGTTAAGTTACGTTAAGTTAAGTAAGTTAGTTAAGTTTAAGTTAAGTTCAGTTAAGTTAAGTTTAAGTTAAGTTAAGTTCAGTTAAGTTAGTAGTTAGTAAGTTAAGTTAAGTTAAGTTTAAGTTAAGTTAGTAGTAAGTTAAGTTACGTTAAGTTAAGTAAGTTAAGTTAAGTTAAGTTTCAGTTAAGTTAAGTTAAGTTAAGTTCAGTTAAGTTAAGTTAAGTTACGTTAAGGTTACGTTAAGTTAAGTTACGTTAAGTACGTTAAGGTTTAGTTAAGTTAAGTTAAGTTAAGTTAAGTTAAGTTAAGTTAAGTAGTAAGTTAAGTTAAGTTAAGTTAAGTTAAGTTAAGTTAAGTTAACGTTACGGTTAAGTTCCGTTAGTTACGTTAAAGTTACGTAGTTAGTTAAGTTAAGTTCAGTAAGTTAGTTCAGTTAAGTTAACGTTAAGTTCAGTTAAGTTAAGTTAAGTTAAGTTAAGTTTACGTTAAGTAAGTTAAGTTAAGTTAAGTTAGTTAAGTTAAGTAAGTTAAGTTACAGTTAAGTTAAGTTCAGTTAAGTTAGTTAAGTTAAGTAAGTTAAGTTAAGTTAAGTTAAGTTAAGTTAGTTAAGTTAAGTTAAGTTAGTTAAGTTAAGTTACGTTAAGTTAGTTAAGTTAAGTTAAGTTAAGTTAAAGTTCCGTTAAGTTACGTTAAGTTAAGGTTCAGTTAAGTTAAGTTAAGTTAAGTTAAGTTAAGTTAAGGTTAAGTTTAAGTTAAGTTAAAGTTCAAGTTAGTTAAGTTACGTTAAGTTAAGTTAAGTTAAGTTAAGTTAAGTTAAGTTAAGTTAAGTTAAGTTAAGTTAAGTTAAGTTAGTTAAGTTAAGTTAAGTTAAGTTAAGTTAAGTCTAAGTTAAGTTCAGGTTAAGTTAAGTTAAGTTACGTTAAGTTAAGTTAAGTTAAGTTAAGTTAAGTTAAGTTAGTTACGAGTTAGTACAGTTTAAGTTAAGTTACAGTTAAGTTAAGAGTTAAGTTAAGTTACGTTAGTTACTAAGTTAACGTAAAGTTAACGTAATACAGTTAAGTTCAGTTAACAGTTAAGTTTAAGTAACGTAGTAAGTTACAGTTAAGTTACGTTAAGTTAAGTTAAGTTAAGTTACGTAAGTTAAGTAAGTTAAGTTAACGTTAAGTTAAGTTAAAGTAACGTTAACGTTAAGTAAGTCCGTACTAAGTTCAGTTAAGTACTTAACGTTAAGTTAAGTAAGTAAAGTTAAGTTAAGTTAAGCTTCTAAGTTAAGTAAGGTTAAGTAAGTTACGTTACGTAACGTTAAGTTACGTTAGTAACGTTAACGTTACAGTTACAGTTAAGTTAACGTTAACGTCTAACTAAGTTAAGTTAAGTTAACTAAGTTAACGTAAGCTTAAGTTAACGTTAAGCTTAAGTTAACCGTTAAGCTACAGTTAACGTACCTACTAAGCTTAAGCTTAACGTACAGTAACGTTAAGTTAAAGTTAAGCTTAAGTTAACGTTAACGTTAACGTTAAGTTAAGTTAAGTTAACGTTAAAGTTAACGTTAACGTTAACGTAACGTAAGTTAAGTTAAGTTAAGTAGTAAGTTAAGTTAAGTTAAGTTAAGTTAACGTTACCGTAAGTTACAGTTAAGTAACTTAAGCTTACAAGTTAAGTACGTAACCGTTAACAGTTACAGTTAACGTAACGAAGTTAACTAACGTTAACTAAGTTAACGTAAACGTTAAGCTTAAGTTAACGTACGTTAACGTAACGTAAGTTAACGTTACGTTAACGTTAACGTTACCGTAACGCTTAAGTTAAGTTAAGTTAACGTTACTAAGTCTAACGTAACGTTAAGTTAACGTTAAGTTAACGTTAAGTTACGTAAGCTTAACGTAACGTAACGTTAAAGTTAAGTTAAGTTAAGTTAAGTTACGTAACGTTAAGTAAGCTTAACGTTAAAGTTACAGTTAAGTTAACGTAACGTTACAGTAAGTTAAGTACGTAACTTAAGTTAACGTTACGTAAGCTTAAGTAACCGTACTAACGTTAAGTTAAGTTCAAGTTAAGCTTAACGTAACTTAAGTTACTAACGTTAAGTTAACGTTAAGTAAGTACTAACGTTCAGTTAACGTTCGGTTAAGTTCAAGTTAAGCTACTTACAGTAACTAACGTTACGTACGTTACGTTAAGTAAGTTAAGTTAAGTTAAGTCCGTTAACGTTCCGTTACAGTAACGTTAACGTTAAGTTCAAGTAAGTTAACGTTAACGTAACGTTACGTAACGTTAAGTTAACGTTACGTAACTAAGTTAAAGTAACGTCCTAAGTTAAGTTAAGCTTAACGTAAGTTACGTTAAGTTAACGTAACGTTAAGTTAACGTAACGTAAGTTAACCGTTAAGTAAGTTAAGCTTAAGCTTAAGTACGTTACGTTAAGTTAAGCTACGTAAAGTTAAGACGTAAGCTTAACTAGTAAGCTTAAGTTAACGTACGTTAAGTTAACGTTACGTAAGTTCAGTAACGTTAACTAACTTAACGTTAAGTTAACCTAAGTTAACGTAACGTAAGTTAAGTAACGTTAACGTAACGTACCTACGTAACGTAACGTACTAACGTTAAAGTTAAGTTCACGTTAAGTTAAGTCTTAACGTTCAGTAAGTTAAGTTAACGTTAACGTTACGTTAAGTTACGTTAACGTAACGTAACGTAACGTAAGTTACGTAACGTTAAGTTACGTTACAGTTCAACGTAACGTAACGTTAACGTTAAGCTTAACGTAACGTTAAGTAAGCTTAACGTTAAGTTAACGTTACCTACCGAACTAACGTTACCGTACCGTTAACGTTAAGTTACGTTACGTAAGCTTAAGCTAAACGTAAAGTTACAGTTAAGTAAACGTTAACGTACCTAACCGTACCTAACGTACCTAAGCTAACGTAAGTCTAACCTAAGTAACCTAACCTAACCGTAACCTAACCTAACCTAACCTAACCTAACTAACCTAAGCTTAACGTAACCTACCTAACCTAACCTTAACCTTAAGCTAACGTAACCTTACCTAACCGACCTAACCGTAACCTAACCGTCCTACACGTAACCGTTAACGTAACCTAACCTAAGTCCTAACCTAAGTTAACGCTAACCGTACCTAAGCTAACCGTAACCTAACCTAACCTTAACCGTAACGTAACGTAACCTAACGTAAACGTTACGTTACCCTTCACGTAACCTTAAGTAACCTAAGTACCGTAACTAACGTAACTAACCGTAACTAACGTTAACCTAACGTAACCGTAACGTAAGCTAACTTAACGTAACCGTACCGTAACCTAACCTAAGCTAACGTTAACCTAACCGTAACCTAACCGTAACCTAACGTTAAGCTAACCGTAACCGTAACCTTAACCTAACCTACTAACCTAACTAAGCTAACCTAACCTAACCTAACTAACTAACCTAACTAACCTAAGCTAACGTAACCTAACCTAACTACTACCTAACCTAACCTAACTAACCTAACCTAACCGTAACCTAACCGTAACCTAACCTAACCTAACCTAACCTAACCTAACCTAACCTAAACCTAACCTAACCTAACCTAACTAACCTAACCTAACCTAACCTAACCTAACTAACTTAACTAACCTAACCTAACCTAACCTAACCTAACCTAACTACCTAACCTAACCTAACCTAACCTACTAACCTAACTACCTAACCTAACCTAACCTAACCTAACCTAACCTAACCTAACCTAACCTAACCTAACCTAACCTAACCTAACCTAACCTAACCTAACCTAACCTAACCTAACCTAACCTAACCTAACCTAACCTAACCTAACCTAACCTAACCTAACCTAACCTAACCTAACCTAACCTAACCTAACCTAACCTAACCTAACCTAACCTAACCTAACCTAACCTAACCTAACCTAACCTAACCTAACCTAACCTAACCTAACCTAACCTAACCTAACCTAACCTAACCTAACCTAACCTAACCTAACCTAACCTAACCTAACCTAACCTAACCTAACCTAACCTAACCTAACCTAACCTAACCTAACCTAACCTAACCTAACCTAACCTAACCTAACCTAACCTAACCTAACCTAACCTAACCTAACCTAACCTAACCTAACCTAACCTAACCTAACCTAACCTAACCTAACCTAACCTAACCTAACCTAACCTAACCTAACCTAACCTAACCTAACCTAACCTAACCTAACCTAACCTAACCTAACCTAACCTAACCTAACCTAACCTAACCTAACCTAACCTAACCTAACCTAACCTAACCTAACCTAACCTAACCTAACCTAACCTAACCTAACCTAACCTAACCTAACCTAACCTAACCTAACCTAACCTAACCTAACCTAACCTAACCTAACCTAACCTAACCTAACCTAACCTAACCTAACCTAACCTAACCTAACCTAACCTAACCTAACCTAACCTAACCTAACCTAACCTAACCTAACCTAACCTAACCTAACCTAACCTAACCTAACCTAACCTAACCTAACCTAACCTAACCTAACCTAACCTAACCTAACCTAACCTAACCTAACCTAACCTAACCTAACCTAACCTAACCTAACCTAACCTAACCTAACCTAACCTAACCTAACCTAACCTAACCTAACCTAACCTAACCTAACCTAACCTAACCTAACCTAACCTAACCTAACCTAACCTAACCTAACCTAACCTAACCTAACCTAACCTAACCTAACCTAACCTAACCTAACCTAACCTAACCTAACCTAACCTAACCTAACCTAACCTAACCTAACCTAACCTAACCTAACCTAACCTAACCTAACCTAACCTAACCTAACCTAACCTAACCTAACCTAACCTAACCTAACCTAACCTAACCTAACCTAACCTAACCTAACCTAACCTAACCTAACCTAACCTAACCTAACCTAACCTAACCTAACCTAACCTAACCTAACCTAACCTAACCTAACCTAACCTAACCTAACCTAACCTAACCTAACCTAACCTAACCTAACCTAACCTAACCTAACCTAACCTAACCTAACCTAACCTAACCTAACCTAACCTAACCTAACCTAACCTAACCTAACCTAACCTAACCTAACCTAACCTAACCTAACCTAACCTAACCTAACCTAACCTAACCTAACCTAACCTAACCTAACCTAACCTAACCTAACCTAACCTAACCTAACCTAACCTAACCTAACCTAACCTAACCTAACCTAACCTAACCTAACCTAACCTAACCTAACCTAACCTAACCTAACCTAACCTAACCTAACCTAACCTAACCTAACCTAACCTAACCTAACCTAACCTAACCTAACCTAACCTAACCTAACCTAACCTAACCTAACCTAACCTAACCTAACCTAACCTAACCTAACCTAACCTAACCTAACCTAACCTAACCTAACCTAACCTAACCTAACCTAACCTAACCTAACCTAACCTAACCTAACCTAACCTAACCTAACCTAACCTAACCTAACCTAACCTAACCTAACCTAACCTAACCTAACCTAACCTAACCTAACCTAACCTAACCTAACCTAACCTAACCTAACCTAACCTAACCTAACCTAACCTAACCTAACCGAACCTAACCTAACCTAACCTAACCTAACCTAACCTAACCTAACCTAACCTAACCTAACCTAACCTAACCTAACCTAACCTAACCTAACCTAACCTAACCTAACCTAACCTAACCTAACCTAACCTAACCTAACCTAACCTAACCTAACCTAACCTAACCTAACCTAACCTAACCTAACCTAACCTAACCTAACCTAACCTAACCTAACCTAACCTAACCTAACCTAACCTAACCTAACCTAACCTAACCTAACCTAACCTAACCTAACCTAACCTAACCTAACCTAACCTAACCTAACCTAACCTAACCTAACCTAACCTAACCTAACCTAACCTAACCTAACCTAACCTAACCTAACCTAACCTAACCTAACCTAACCTAACCTAACCTAACCTAACCTAACCTAACCTAACCTAACCTAACCTAACCTAACCTAACCTAACCTAACCTAACCTAACCTAACCTAACCTAACCTAACCTAACCTAACCTAACCTAACCTAACCTAACCTAACCTAACCTAACCTAACCTAACCTAACCTAACCTAACCTAACCTAACCTAACCTAACCTAACCTAACCTAACCTAACCTAACCTAACCTAACCTAACCTAACCTAACCTAACCTAACCTAACCTAACCTAACCTAACCTAACCTAACCTAACCTAACCTAACCTAACCTAACCTAACCTAACCTAACCTAACCTAACCTAACCTAACCTAACCTAACCTAACCTAACCTAACCTAACCTAACCTAACCTAACCTAACCTAACCTAACCTAACCTAACCTAACCTAACCTAACCTAACCTAACCTAACCTAACCTAACCTAACCTAACCTAACCTAACCTAACCTAACCTAACCTAACCTAACCTAACCTAACCTAACCTAACCTAACCTAACCTAACCTAACCTAACCTAACCTAACCTAACCTAACCTAACCTAACCTAACCTAACCTAACCTAACCTAACCTAACCTAACCTAACCTAACCTAACCTAACCTAACCTAACCTAACCTAACCTAACCTAACCTAACCTAACCTAACCTAACCTAACCTAACCTAACCTAACCTAACCTAACCTAACCTAACCTAACCTAACCTAACCTAACCTAACCTAACCTAACCTAACCTAACCTAACCTAACCTAACCTAACCTAACCTAACCTAACCTAACCTAACCTAACCTAACCTAACCTAACCTAACCTAACCTAACCTAACCTAACCTAACCTAACCTAACCTAACCTAACCTAACCTAACCTAACCTAACCTAACCTAACCTAACCTAACCTAACCTAACCTAACCTAACCTAACCTAACCTAACCTAACCTAACCTAACCTAACCTAACCTAACCTAACCTAACCTAACCTAACCTAACCTAACCTAACCTAACCTAACCTAACCTAACCTAACCTAACCTAACCTAACCTAACCTAACCTAACCTAACCTAACCTAACCTAACCTAACCTAACCTAACCTAACCTAACCTAACCTAACCTAACCTAACCTAACCTAACCTAACCTAACCTAACCTAACCTAACCTAACCTAACCTAACCTAACCTAACCTAACCTAACCTAACCTAACCTAACCTAACCTAACCTAACCTAACCTAACCTAACCTAACCTAACCTAACCTAACCTAACCTAACCTAACCTAACCTAACCTAACCTAACCTAACCTAACCTAACCTAACCTAACCTAACCTAACCTAACCTAACCTAACCTAACCTAACCTAACCTAACCTAACCTAACCTAACCTAACCTAACCTAACCTAACCTAACCTAACCTAACCTAACCTAACCTAACCTAACCTAACCTAACCTAACCTAACCTAACCTAACCTAACCTAACCTAACCTAACCTAACCTAACCTAACCTAACCTAACCTAACCTAACCTAACCTAACCTAACCTAACCTAACCTAACCTAACCTAACCTAACCTAACCTAACCTAACCTAACCTAACCTAACCTAACCTAACCTAACCTAACCTAACCTAACCTAACCTAACCTAACCTAACCTAACCTAACCTAACCTAACCTAACCTAACCTAACCTAACCTAACCTAACCTAACCTAACCTAACCTAACCTAACCTAACCTAACCTAACCTAACCTAACCTAACCTAACCTAACCTAACCTAACCTAACCTAACCTAACCTAACCTAACCTAACCTAACCTAACCTAACCTAACCTAACCTAACCTAACCTAACCTAACCTAACCTAACCTAACCTAACCTAACCTAACCTAACCTAACCTAACCTAACCTAACCTAACCTAACCTAACCTAACCTAACCTAACCTAACCTAACCTAACCTAACCTAACCTAACCTAACCTAACCTAACCTAACCTAACCTAACCTAACCTAACCTAACCTAACCTAACCTAACCTAACCTAACCTAACCTAACCTAACCTAACCTAACCTAACCTAACCTAACCTAACCTAACCTAACCTAACCTAACCTAACCTAACCTAACCTAACCTAACCTAACCTAACCTAACCTAACCTAACCTAACCTAACCTAACCTAACCTAACCTAACCTAACCTAACCTAACCTAACCTAACCTAACCTAACCTAACCTAACCTAACCTAACCTAACCTAACCTAACCTAACCTAACCTAACCTAACCTAACCTAACCTAACCTAACCTAACCTAACCTAACCTAACCTAACCTAACCTAACCTAACCTAACCTAACCTAACCTAACCTAACCTAACCTAACCTAACCTAACCTAACCTAACCTAACCTAACCTAACCTAACCTAACCTAACCTAACCTAACCTAACCTAACCTAACCTAACCTAACCTAACCTAACCTAACCTAACCTAACCTAACCTAACCTAACCTAACCTAACCTAACCTAACCTAACCTAACCTAACCTAACCTAACCTAACCTAACCTAACCTAACCTAACCTAACCTAACCTAACCTAACCTAACCTAACCTAACCTAACCTAACCTAACCTAACCTAACCTAACCTAACCTAACCTAACCTAACCTAACCTAACCTAACCTAACCTAACCTAACCTAACCTAACCTAACCTAACCTAACCTAACCTAACCTAACCTAACCTAACCTAACCTAACCTAACCTAACCTAACCTAACCTAACCTAACCTAACCTAACCTAACCTAACCTAACCTAACCTAACCTAACCTAACCTAACCTAACCTAACCTAACCTAACCTAACCTAACCTAACCTAACCTAACCTAACCTAACCTAACCTAACCTAACCTAACCTAACCTAACCTAACCTAACCTAACCTAACCTAACCTAACCTAACCTAACCTAACCTAACCTAACCTAACCTAACCTAACCTAACCTAACCTAACCTAACCTAACCTAACCTAACCTAACCTAACCTAACCTAACCTAACCTAACCTAACCTAACCTAACCTAACCTAACCTAACCTAACCTAACCTAACCTAACCTAACCTAACCTAACCTAACCTAACCTAACCTAACCTAACCTAACCTAACCTAACCTAACCTAACCTAACCTAACCTAACCTAACCTAACCTAACCTAACCTAACCTAACCTAACCTAACCTAACCTAACCTAACCTAACCTAACCTAACCTAACCTAACCTAACCTAACCTAACCTAACCTAACCTAACCTAACCTAACCTAACCTAACCTAACCTAACCTAACCTAACCTAACCTAACCTAACCTAACCTAACCTAACCTAACCTAACCTAACCTAACCTAACCTAACCTAACCTAACCTAACCTAACCTAACCTAACCTAACCTAACCTAACCTAACCTAACCTAACCTAACCTAACCTAACCTAACCTAACCTAACCTAACCTAACCTAACCTAACCTAACCTAACCTAACCTAACCTAACCTAACCTAACCTAACCTAACCTAACCTAACCTAACCTAACCTAACCTAACCTAACCTAACCTAACCTAACCTAACCTAACCTAACCTAACCTAACCTAACCTAACCTAACCTAACCTAACCTAACCTAACCTAACCTAACCTAACCTAACCTAACCTAACCTAACCTAACCTAACCTAACCTAACCTAACCTAACCTAACCTAACCTAACCTAACCTAACCTAACCTAACCTAACCTAACCTAACCTAACCTAACCTAACCTAACCTAACCTAACCTAACCTAACCTAACCTAACCTAACCTAACCTAACCTAACCTAACCTAACCTAACCTAACCTAACCTAACCTAACCTAACCTAACCTAACCTAACCTAACCTAACCTAACCTAACCTAACCTAACCTAACCTAACCTAACCTAACCTAACCTAACCTAACCTAACCTAACCTAACCTAACCTAACCTAACCTAACCTAACCTAACCTAACCTAACCTAACCTAACCTAACCTAACCTAACCTAACCTAACCTAACCTAACCTAACCTAACCTAACCTAACCTAACCTAACCTAACCTAACCTAACCTAACCTAACCTAACCTAACCTAACCTAACCTAACCTAACCTAACCTAACCTAACCTAACCTAACCTAACCTAACCTAACCTAACCTAACCTAACCTAACCTAACCTAACCTAACCTAACCTAACCTAACCTAACCTAACCTAACCTAACCTAACCTAACCTAACCTAACCTAACCTAACCTAACCTAACCTAACCTAACCTAACCTAACCTAACCTAACCTAACCTAACCTAACCTAACCTAACCTAACCTAACCTAACCTAACCTAACCTAACCTAACCTAACCTAACCTAACCTAACCTAACCTAACCTAACCTAACCTAACCTAACCTAACCTAACCTAACCTAACCTAACCTAACCTAACCTAACCTAACCTAACCTAACCTAACCTAACCTAACCTAACCTAACCTAACCTAACCTAACCTAACCTAACCTAACCTAACCTAACCTAACCTAACCTAACCTAACCTAACCTAACCTAACCTAACCTAACCTAACCTAACCTAACCTAACCTAACCTAACCTAACCTAACCTAACCTAACCTAACCTAACCTAACCTAACCTAACCTAACCTAACCTAACCTAACCTAACCTAACCTAACCTAACCTAACCTAACCTAACCTAACCTAACCTAACCTAACCTAACCTAACCTAACCTAACCTAACCTAACCTAACCTAACCTAACCTAACCTAACCTAACCTAACCTAACCTAACCTAACCTAACCTAACCTAACCTAACCTAACCTAACCTAACCTAACCTAACCTAACCTAACCTAACCTAACCTAACCTAACCTAACCTAACCTAACCTAACCTAACCTAACCTAACCTAACCTAACCTAACCTAACCTAACCTAACCTAACCTAACCTAACCTAACCTAACCTAACCTAACCTAACCTAACCTAACCTAACCTAACCTAACCTAACCTAACCTAACCTAACCTAACCTAACCTAACCTAACCTAACCTAACCTAACCTAACCTAACCTAACCTAACCTAACCTAACCTAACCTAACCTAACCTAACCTAACCTAACCTAACCTAACCTAACCTAACCTAACCTAACCTAACCTAACCTAACCTAACCTAACCTAACCTAACCTAACCTAACCTAACCTAACCTAACCTAACCTAACCTAACCTAACCTAACCTAACCTAACCTAACCTAACCTAACCTAACCTAACCTAACCTAACCTAACCTAACCTAACCTAACCTAACCTAACCTAACCTAACCTAACCTAACCTAACCTAACCTAACCTAACCTAACCTAACCTAACCTAACCTAACCTAACCTAACCTAACCTAACCTAACCTAACCTAACCTAACCTAACCTAACCTAACCTAACCTAACCTAACCTAACCTAACCTAACCTAACCTAACCTAACCTAACCTAACCTAACCTAACCTAACCTAACCTAACCTAACCTAACCTAACCTAACCTAACCTAACCTAACCTAACCTAACCTAACCTAACCTAACCTAACCTAACCTAACCTAACCTAACCTAACCTAACCTAACCTAACCTAACCTAACCTAACCTAACCTAACCTAACCTAACCTAACCTAACCTAACCTAACCTAACCTAACCTAACCTAACCTAACCTAACCTAACCTAACCTAACCTAACCTAACCTAACCTAACCTAACCTAACCTAACCTAACCTAACCTAACCTAACCTAACCTAACCTAACCTAACCTAACCTAACCTAACCTAACCTAACCTAACCTAACCTAACCTAACCTAACCTAACCTAACCTAACCTAACCTAACCTAACCTAACCTAACCTAACCTAACCTAACCTAACCTAACCTAACCTAACCTAACCTAACCTAACCTAACCTAACCTAACCTAACCTAACCTAACCTAACCTAACCTAACCTAACCTAACCTAACCTAACCTAACCTAACCTAACCTAACCTAACCTAACCTAACCTAACCTAACCTAACCTAACCTAACCTAACCTAACCTAACCTAACCTAACCTAACCTAACCTAACCTAACCTAACCTAACCTAACCTAACCTAACCTAACCTAACCTAACCTAACCTAACCTAACCTAACCTAACCTAACCTAACCTAACCTAACCTAACCTAACCTAACCTAACCTAACCTAACCTAACCTAACCTAACCTAACCTAACCTAACCTAACCTAACCTAACCTAACCTAACCTAACCTAACCTAACCTAACCTAACCTAACCTAACCTAACCTAACCTAACCTAACCTAACCTAACCTAACCTAACCTAACCTAACCTAACCTAACCTAACCTAACCTAACCTAACCTAACCTAACCTAACCTAACCTAACCTAACCTAACCTAACCTAACCTAACCTAACCTAACCTAACCTAACCTAACCTAACCTAACCTAACCTAACCTAACCTAACCTAACCTAACCTAACCTAACCTAACCTAACCTAACCTAACCTAACCTAACCTAACCTAACCTAACCTAACCTAACCTAACCTAACCTAACCTAACCTAACCTAACCTAACCTAACCTAACCTAACCTAACCTAACCTAACCTAACCTAACCTAACCTAACCTAACCTAACCTAACCTAACCTAACCTAACCTAACCTAACCTAACCTAACCTAACCTAACCTAACCTAACCTAACCTAACCTAACCTAACCTAACCTAACCTAACCTAACCTAACCTAACCTAACCTAACCTAACCTAACCTAACCTAACCTAACCTAACCTAACCTAACCTAACCTAACCTAACCTAACCTAACCTAACCTAACCTAACCTAACCTAACCTAACCTAACCTAACCTAACCTAACCTAACCTAACCTAACCTAACCTAACCTAACCTAACCTAACCTAACCTAACCTAACCTAACCTAACCTAACCTAACCTAACCTAACCTAACCTAACCTAACCTAACCTAACCTAACCTAACCTAACCTAACCTAACCTAACCTAACCTAACCTAACCTAACCTAACCTAACCTAACCTAACCTAACCTAACCTAACCTAACCTAACCTAACCTAACCTAACCTAACCTAACCTAACCTAACCTAACCTAACCTAACCTAACCTAACCTAACCTAACCTAACCTAACCTAACCTAACCTAACCTAACCTAACCTAACCTAACCTAACCTAACCTAACCTAACCTAACCTAACCTAACCTAACCTAACCTAACCTAACCTAACCTAACCTAACCTAACCTAACCTAACCTAACCTAACCTAACCTAACCTAACCTAACCTAACCTAACCTAACCTAACCTAACCTAACCTAACCTAACCTAACCTAACCTAACCTAACCTAACCTAACCTAACCTAACCTAACCTAACCTAACCTAACCTAACCTAACCTAACCTAACCTAACCTAACCTAACCTAACCTAACCTAACCTAACCTAACCTAACCTAACCTAACCTAACCTAACCTAACCTAACCTAACCTAACCTAACCTAACCTAACCTAACCTAACCTAACCTAACCTAACCTAACCTAACCTAACCTAACCTAACCTAACCTAACCTAACCTAACCTAACCTAACCTAACCTAACCTAACCTAACCTAACCTAACCTAACCTAACCTAACCTAACCTAACCTAACCTAACCTAACCTAACCTAACCTAACCTAACCTAACCTAACCTAACCTAACCTAACCTAACCTAACCTAACCTAACCTAACCTAACCTAACCTAACCTAACCTAACCTAACCTAACCTAACCTAACCTAACCTAACCTAACCTAACCTAACCTAACCTAACCTAACCTAACCTAACCTAACCTAACCTAACCTAACCTAACCTAACCTAACCTAACCTAACCTAACCTAACCTAACCTAACCTAACCTAACCTAACCTAACCTAACCTAACCTAACCTAACCTAACCTAACCTAACCTAACCTAACCTAACCTAACCTAACCTAACCTAACCTAACCTAACCTAACCTAACCTAACCTAACCTAACCTAACCTAACCTAACCTAACCTAACCTAACCTAACCTAACCTAACCTAACCTAACCTAACCTAACCTAACCTAACCTAACCTAACCTAACCTAACCTAACCTAACCTAACCTAACCTAACCTAACCTAACCTAACCTAACCTAACCTAACCTAACCTAACCTAACCTAACCTAACCTAACCTAACCTAACCTAACCTAACCTAACCTAACCTAACCTAACCTAACCTAACCTAACCTAACCTAACCTAACCTAACCTAACCTAACCTAACCTAACCTAACCTAACCTAACCTAACCTAACCTAACCTAACCTAACCTAACCTAACCTAACCTAACCTAACCTAACCTAACCTAACCTAACCTAACCTAACCTAACCTAACCTAACCTAACCTAACCTAACCTAACCTAACCTAACCTAACCTAACCTAACCTAACCTAACCTAACCTAACCTAACCTAACCTAACCTAACCTAACCTAACCTAACCTAACCTAACCTAACCTAACCTAACCTAACCTAACCTAACCTAACCTAACCTAACCTAACCTAACCTAACCTAACCTAACCTAACCTAACCTAACCGTAGCGCGACGACAGCTGTAGCGCTCGGACGTTGCGCGAGCCCGCTCCGTGCCTATAGCAAGTTTTCGCAGCGATATCCGAAGTATCCCCTTGCGCGCCAATCGCGTAAATCCATTTTGAAATTTTTTGTCGCGAAATACGAAGTGCGATATATCATTCGATTCGTCTCATCAAGTGGATTGCGGTGATATAAAAATTGAAGTGACCGGACAAAAATCTCGGGAGTTATAGACCAAAAAGTGCGAAAAAGCGAGGTTAAGAACTTCGAGCGTGACCGCTGCCAAAATAAGATCGGCGACCCCTATCTTTTTTGGTGGCAAAAAGTGCCTCCCTGCTGCCTCTGTCAACCCCCAAAAATCCAGAATTTTTGGATAAGGGGTTGCGGAGATATTAAGAAAAAAGAAAAAACCACGTGGCACGTGGTAATTAATCCGGGAGTCCTAGAAGTTTGAAAAACATACCACCGGAAAGCGGAGAACGAGGCGAGATCGCCGACACCTCGGGGTCCAGGATCTGACCCCTGAGGAAGGAGCAGCGAGGGGGTGAAAAGGACCGACCAACCCCTATCTTCGGAGCCGCCTAGCAAAAAATCTAAGGCGACGACCCCCCACTTTTTGGGGCTTGTTGGATCCGGCAGAAGAAGACCTATCCAACGACACCCCACAAGAGGGGGGCATAACTAGGAAAATTAGGAAATAAAAATAAAAAACCGGGAGACGCTGCGCGGGGCCGGGAAGCACCCCTGGGGGGCATAGGATAGCTACAGGTGAGTAGCAAAAAATTGCCTTTAGAAGAAAATTTCCCCCTTTTATTAAATAATAAAAAAAATATTTGAGAAATTTTGGAAAACTATTGGGATATAAATAAAAACAGTTGAAAAACTCAAAATTCAAAATTTAAATTAAATTATAAACTCTTCCAAACTATTAAAAAATCTCTTTCAAAATTACACCCGGTGGAGAAATCCACCCGCTATCCACCTGTGCTTGCCCGAAGGCGCTAGCCCTCCTCCAGGGGGAGCTACAGCAAAAACAAGGGAGGCCACGGGCCGCAAATAGCGGCGGTTAACGTGGTTTTCCGTGCCGGCCGTACTCGGGGCGGTGGCTGTTATAATACCTGTTATCCCCTTGAATAAACAATAAAACCTAATACGGTGGAGCAAAAACTCAGGGGAAACAGCGACTGTTCCGAAGCGGCTGGTAATCTTGGCCCCGGGAATAGGTATTTTTGCGGCGTCTCCCGGAGATACTAGGTATCGTCACTAAAATAACAGTTGGCGAAATAATTATTTCGCCAAAAATTATAATAAAATAAGACAAGGCGACGATACCTAGTATCACATAAAGCGCAATAGCCGGCACGAACTTGGCCGGGTGAGCCAACTTCGCTGAGCGCGGCGAAGTACCAGGCTCGCATAAACGCGGGAAGCGTGCGACGGCATCCTAGTAGAAATAAGTTAGCAAAATAAGAAAACTGTAAGTTGCCGCTACAATCCATCAGGCGCATAATATTTTCTGCAACATTGCTGTTGGATCGCAGCAGGCGCCTATCAATCTAGTCATAGTTGTAAGATAGATCGCGTGGTTTTTTGACCCGCGAACTTAGGCTAAAATTTTGTTGCTATTGCAATTAGTTTAAGTTATAATAAGTTGACATTGGCCCTATTGCCTTAGTTTATAAGTTTGAAATTGTGACAAGTGCCCTATTGCATTAGGATTAATTTTTTAGATAAAGGACGAGTTCCCCTTGCGTCCCTCCCCCTTCGACATGATCCGCACTCCCCCGAGGAAGTCGGACGCGGGCGACGTGACCCTGCCTAGTGAGGCAGGAGATACCATGAGGAGAAGTACGTCGCCCATAGCGGACGCCCCTAGAGGGGGCAGCGTCCGTAGGAGTGTAGGGGAGTGGGAGAAGGTCGAAGGGAAGAGGAAGACCTCTCCCCGAGCAGCCGCCCCCACGACAAAGCCAAAGGCACGTGCCCTGCAAGACCAGGGACCAAAGCTGGTGCAGGAGCGGTCACCGGCGGGGGCGGGCGCCGCGGGCCCCTCAAGGGAGGGGAAATCGGCGCCCGCCGACCGCGTTGTGGAGGCGCGGGCCTGCCTGACCAAAGCCAAGCTCCACCTGGCAGGCTCGCGCAACCTAAAGTCAGAAATTAAGATAGGGGTGACCGCAGCAGTGGAGAGGCTGTACCAATTGGTCAAGGAGGCCGTGGCGGACAGGAGACAAGTGAAGTCCCCTGTCCCGGAACCCCTGAGGAAGGCGGAGGAGGGGCGAGGGCCTGGGGGTCGCCAAGAGGACCCCGCCCCCCCCTCGCTGGACCAGGGGAAAGCCGACCTCCTCCTCAAAAGGTTGGAAGACCACGGGCGGCTTCTTGAGAGCAGCAGTCAGGAGATTGCTAAACTCAAGGAGTCGCTCAAGTCATGGGAGGAGGAGGGTGCCCGGCAGCGGGGCACGTATGCGGCGGCGGCAGCAGTAGCGGCTGCCCCGGCAAAAAGGCCCCCACCGGGGAGCGAGGTGGTGCACTCGGTGGCGGTCTCGTCGGAGGTGGCCGCGACCGGGGAGCAGGTATTGGGGAAAATCCGGGAGGCCCTCAATGCAAAGGAGGAGGGCCTCCGGATCGACAGGGTCAGGCGAGTAAGGGACGGGAGAATAATTATAGGATGTGGCACGGAGGGCGAGCTGGCGAAGGTGCGCGAGCGGCTGACAAAGGCAGGTAAGGGCCTGAAGATGGAAGAGGTGCAGAGCCGCGACCCGTTGGTCATGCTGAGGGATGTCATGGCCTACAATAAAGACACGGACATTATAAAGGCCCTTAAGTCCCAGAACGGCCATCTGCTGGGCGGCATCCCCGAGCGTGACCTGCGCGCCGAGGTTCGCTTCAGGCGGAGGGCGCGAAACGCGCTGATGACCCATGTGGTCTTGCGCGTGTCGCCAAAACTATGGAGCCGCCTCACAGCAGCGGGAGTGATGCACGTGGACCTCCAGCGGGTCCGGGTGGAGGATCAGTCCCCGCTGGTTCAGTGCACTCGCTGCTTGGGCTACGGCCACAGCAAGCGGATGTGCACCGAACGTGAAGATCGGTGCACCCACTGCAGCGGACCGCACCTAAGGGGCGAGTGCCCGGAATGGCAAGCCGGGAAACCTCCCGCCTGCCGGAACTGCCGGAAGGCGAAGGCGGACCGGTGGGACCACGGGGCGTTCGACGCCGAATGCCCGGTCCGGAGAAGGTGGGACGCCATAGCCCGGGCGTCGGTAGCGTATTGCTAACGGCGCCCCGGGGGCCGACCGCAATATCCGGACTGGGCGACGCCAGTATCGCGCTGTGCAGTTAAACCTGCAAAGGTCCGAGCTTGCCACAGCCGAGCTGATATGCGAAGCGCCGAAGAGAGGGTGGGCGTTCGCAATGGTCCAGGAGCCGTATATCGGCGCAATTGGCGAGATGCGGCACTACCCAGGGACAAGGATAGTACAATGCGTGAGCCGAGGTGACGGGGAGGTCGTCAAGGCCGCCATTGTACTGTTCGACGATACCATCGATATCACCCAATGTCCTGACCTCACCTCTGGCAACATTTCTGTCGCCAGACTGAGAACCGGGGCTTGGGAGATAGGGGTGGTATCCGTCTACCTGGAGCCAAACAAGCCCATCGAACCATACCTGGACCGGATCGGCTCGGTCGTGGGAAGGTTGGGGACTGCCAACGTGGTACTGGGCGGTGACGTCAACGCCCATAACACCTGGTGGGGCAGCCAGTCCGGAGACCAGCGAGGCACTGATGTTGCAGCCGTGCTCGACCAACTGGAGTTGCACGTGCTGAACCGGGGGTCTGAGCCTACGTTTGACACCTATCGGGGCGGAAAGCGGTACTCCAGCTGCGTCGATATTACTGCTTGCTCGACCTCTCTGCTCGATCGAGTGGAGGGTTGGCGAGTCGCGGACGGAGTATCTTCGTCGGACCACAGGGCGATCCTGTTCGAGTTGAATCTCGCGAGGTCCGTCGGTACGGACATCAGGTGTTCAACACGGAAGTACACTACCCATAGAGCAGACTGGGACGAGTTCAAACGAACTTTCGCCCAGCTGCTCTCAGACCGCTGTCTGACGCCAGCCGAGGTGACCGAGGTCACCGATAAGGGAACGTTAGACGGCATCGTCGGGCGGTATGTGGAAACCGTGGGGGACGCCTGCGATTCGGTCCTGCCGAAGGCCTCCGGGAGGAAGAGGACAGAATTGCCCTGGTGGTCCGAACAGCTCTCTCTCCTCAAGGCAGACGCCTTGAGGAAGAAGAGACGGATCCCGAACGCGCGGCCGGCCCGTAAGGAGATGGTCCTGCGCGAGTATTTCGACGCAAAGGAGGCTTACCACCTCGAGGTGAGGCGTGCTCAGACCTCCAGCTGGAAGCGGTTCTGCGAGCGGCAGGAGCGCGAGACCATGTGGGACGGCATCTATCGTGTGATGCGTCGCACGGAGGTAAGGCGTGAAGACGTCCCCCTCGTCCAGGGAGGGAAGGTGCTGGACGCAGTGGGATCGGCCAGGTTGCTTGCGGAGGTTTTCTTCCCGGGAGATGACCCCGGGGAGGACAATGCGGACCACTGTACTGTAAGAGCCCAGTCCGATGAAGTCAACGAGGGGGGACATGGTGATCCATGTGAACCCCCCTTCACGATGGAGGAGCTCCGATGGTCCGTGTCAACCTTCAATGCGAAAAAGGCACCTGGCTTCGACGGATTCACTGCTGACATCTGCCGGGCGGCCATCGCCGTGGATGCCGGTCTGTTTCTCGCGCTCTCCAACCGGTGTCTCGCTCTTGCCCACTTCCCCACGAGATGGAAGGAGGCAGCGGTTGTGGTGTTGCGGAAGCCCGGTAAGGACGATTACACGCACCCTAAATCCTACCGGCCCATCGGACTCTTGCCCGTCATGGGCAAGGTCCTAGAAAAGATGATGGTCCGGAGGATACGGTGGTACACTGCACCGTATATCAGTAGCCACCAATACGGCTTCATGCCGCAAAGGTGTACCGAAGACTCCCTGTATGACCTGATCCAGCACATACGCTCTCGCTTGAAGGAGAAGGAGATCGTTGTGCTGGTATCATTGGACATAGAGGGAGCCTTCGACAACGCCTGGTGGCCTGCTATACGGTGCAGACTGGCCGAGACTCGCTGCCCCGTCGACCTGCGGCGCCTTGTCGATAGCTATTTTAGCGGTCGCAAGGTGTCCGTCAGGTACGCGGGGGCGGAGTGTGCCAGGGATACCACCAAGGGGTGCGTGCAGGGATCCGTGGGCGGCCCAACATTCTGGACCCTCCTCCTAAATCCACTCCTGGAGATGGTGGTCAAGAGCGGAACACACTGCCAGGCGTTCGCAGACGACGTCGTGCTGATCTTCTCCGGGCAAGAGACCGGGGACATCACGAGGAAGGCAAATGCGGTGCTCGCCGATATTCACGATTGGGGGGTCCGAAACAAGTTGAGGTTTGCACCACACAAAACCAACGTGATGGTGCTGACCAACAAACTCAAGTACGACAACCCAATATTGAATATGGGCGGAGAGCCCCTTTGTCGAACTCGTGAAGTTCGGATACTCGGCCTGACAATTGACGATAGGCTCACGTTCAACACGCACGTGAAGAACGTGAGCAGCAAGGCCCAAGGCCTCTATCGTCAGTTGTGCAGGGCCGCTAAAGTGTCATGGGGGTTGAACTCGGAGGTGATCAGAACGATGTATCTGGCGGTGTTGGAGCCGATCATTTTGTATGCAGCGAGTGCATGGGCGCCGGCGGCTAAGAAGCTGCTGGTC